>JASWHU010000101.1:520000-526049 GCA_030819815.1 Strix occidentalis | reverse complement strand
CCTTTCCTTTCCTTTCCTTTCCTTTCCTTTCCTTTCCTTTCCTTTCCTTTCCTTTCCTTTCCTTTCCCCTTTCCTTTCCTTTCCTTTCCATTCCCTTCCCTTCCCTTCCCTTTCCTGGAAAGGCAAGGCAAGGCAAGGCAAGGGCAGGACAGGCACAGTATGGAAAGGCAAGGTTGAGGCCAGGCAAGATAAGGGCACGGCACGGGAGGGAAGGGCAGGCAAGGCAAGGCAAGATAAGGGCAGGGCAGGGTAGGGCAGGCAAGACAAGGCAAGGCAAGGCAAGGCAAGGCAGGGCAAGGCAAGGCAAGGCAAGGCAAGGAGAGGCAAGGCAAGGCAAGGCAAGGCAAGATAAGGGCAGGGCAGGGCAAGTCAGGGCAAGGCAAGGCAAGGCAAGGCAAGGCAAGATAAGGGCAGGGCAGGGTAGGGCAGGCAAGGCAAGGCAAGGCAAGGCAAGGCAAGGCAAGGCAAGGCAAGGCAAGGCAGGGCAAGGCAGGTCAGGGCAGGGCAGGGCAAGGCAGGGCAAGGCAAGGCAAGGCAAGGCAAGGCAAGGCAAGGCAAGGCAAGGGCTGGGCATGCAAGGCAAGGCAAGGCAAGGCAAGGCAAGGCAAGGCAAGGCAAGACAGGGCAACGCAGGGCAAGGCAAGGCAAGGCAGGGCAAGGCAGGGCAAGGCAATGCAAGGCAAGGCAGGGCAGGTCAGTGCAGGGCAAGGAAAGGCAAGGCAAGGGAAGGCAAGGCAAGGCAAGATAAAGGCAGGGCAGGGCAGGGCAGGGCAGGCAAGGCAAGGCAAGGCAAGGCAAGGCAAGGCAAGGCAGGGCAGGGCAGGGCAAGGCAAGGCAGAGCAGGGCAGGGCAAGGCAAGGCAAGGCAAGGCAAGGCAGGGCAAGGCAGGGCAGGGCAGGGCAAGGCAAGGCAAGGCAAGGGAAGGCAAGGCAAGGCAAGATAAGATAAGGGCACGGCGGGCACGGCAAGGCAAGGCAAGGCAAGGCAAGGCAAGACAAGGCAAGGCAAGGCATGGCAAGGCAGGGCAAGGCAGGGCAAGGCAAGACAAGGCAGGGCAAGGCAAGGCAGGGCAAGGCAGGGCAAGGCAAGGCAAGGCAAGGCAAGGCAGGGCAAGGCAAGGCAAGGCAAGGCAAGGCAAGGCAAGGCAAGATAAGGGCAAGGGAAGGCAGGGCAAGGCAAGGGAAGGGAAGGCAAGGCAAGGCAAGGCAAGGCAAGGCAAGGCAAGGGAAACAGAAGGCAAGGGAAAGCAAAGGAAGGCAAGGGAAGGCAAGGGTAGGCAAGGCAAGGCAAGGCAAGGCAAGGCAAGGCAAGGCAAGGCAGGGCAAGGCAGGGCAAGGTAAGGCAAGGCAAGGCAGGGCAAGGCAGGGCAAGGCAAGGCAAGGCAAGATAAGGGCAGGGCAGGGCACGCAAGGCAAGACAAGGCAAGACACGGCAAGGCAAGGCAAGGCAAGGCAGTGCAAGGCAGGGCAAGGCAAGGCAAGGCAAGGCAGGGCAAGGCAGGGCAAGGCAAGGCAAGGCAGGGCAAGGCAGGGCAGGGCAGGGCAGGGCAGGGCAAGGAAAGGCAAGGCAGGGCAGGGCAGGGCAAGGCAAGGCAAGGCAAGGCAAGGCAAGGCAAGGCAAGGAAGGGCAATGCAAGTCAAGGCAAGGCAAGGCAAGGCAAGGCAGGGCAAGGCAGGGCAGGGCAAAGCAAGGCAAGGCAAGGCAAGGCAGGGCAGGGTAGAGCAAGGCAGGGCAAGGCAAGGCAAGGCAAGGCAAGGCAAGGTAAGGCAACGCAGGGTAGAGCAAGGCAGGGCAAGGCAGGGCAATGCAAGGCAGGGCAAGGCAAGATAAGATAAGATAAGATAAGATAAGGTAAGATAAGGTAAGATAAGATAAGATAAGATAAGATAAGATAAGATAAGATAAGATAAGATAAGATAAGATAAGATAAGATAAGATAAGATAAGATAAGATAAGATAAGATAAGATAAGATAAGATGAGATGAGATGAGATGAGATGAGATGAGATGAGATGAGATGAGATGAGATGAGATGAGATGAGATGAGATAGATGAGATGAGATAAGATAAGATGAGATAAGATGAGATAAGATAAGATAAGATAAGATAAGATAAGATAAGATAAGATAAGATAAGATAAGATAAGATAAGATAAGATAAGATAAGATAAGATAAGATAAGATAAGATAAGATAAGATAAGATAAGGCAGGGCGGGCAGGGCGGGCACGGCAAGGCAAGGCAAGGCAAGGCAGGGCAAAGCAGGGCAGGGCAGGGCAAGGCAAGGCAAGGCAAGGCAAGGCAAGGCAAGGCAAGGCAAGGCAGGGCAAGGCAAGGCAGGGCAAGGCAAGGCAAGGCAAGGCAAGGGAAGGCAAGGCAGGGCAAGGCAGCGCAAGGCAAGGCAAGGGAAGGCAGGGCAAGTCAGGGCAAGGCAAGGCAAGGCAAGGCTAGGCAAGGCAAGATAAGGCAGGGCAGGGTAGGGCAGGGCAAGGCAAGGCAAGGCAAGGCAAGGCAAGGCAGGGCAAGGCAGGGCAAGGCAAGGCAAGGCAAGGCAAGGCAA
This sequence comes from Strix occidentalis, assembly GCA_030819815.1. Classification (NCBI taxonomy): domain Eukaryota; kingdom Metazoa; phylum Chordata; class Aves; order Strigiformes; family Strigidae; genus Strix; species Strix occidentalis. The sequence continues at coordinate 523,492 of JASWHU010000101.1, read as the reverse complement.
GATAAGATAAGGGCAGGGCGGGCATGGCAAGGCAAGGAAAGGCAAGGCAAGGCAAGGCAAGGCAAGGCAAGGCAAGGCAAGGCAAGGCAAGGAAGGGCAAGGCAAGTCAAGGCAAGTCAAGGCAAGGCAAGGCAGGGCAAGGCATGGCAGGGCAAAGCAAGGCAAGGCAAGGCAGGGCAGGGCAGGGTAGGGCAGGCAAGGCAAGGCAAGGCAAGGCAAGGCAAGGCAAGGCAAGGCAAGATAAGATAAGGGCATGGCGGGCACGGCAAGGCAAGGCAAGCCAAGGTAAGGCAAGCCAAGGCAAGGCAAGGCAAGATAAGGGCAGGGCAGGGCACGGCAGGCAAGGCAAGGCAAGGCAAGGCAAGGCAAGGCAGGGCAAGGCAGGGCAAGGCAAGGCAAGGCAAGGCAAGGCAAGGCAGGGCAAGGCAGGGCAAGGCAAGGCAAGGCAAGGCAAGGCAAGGCAGGGCAAGGCAAGATAAGATAAGATAAGATAAGATAAGATAAGATAAGATAAGATAAGATAAGATAAGATAAGATAAGATAAGATAAGATAAGATAAGATAAGATAAGATAAGATAAGATAAGATAAGATAAGATAAGATAAGATAAGATAAGATGAGATAAGATGAGATAAGATAAGAAAAGAAAAGATAAGATAACATAAGATAAGAAAAGAAAAGAAAAGAAAAGAAAAGAAAAGAAAAGAAAAGAAAAGAAAAGAAAAAAGAAAAGAAAAGAAAAGAAAAGAAAAGAAAAGAAAAGAAAAGAAAAGAAAAGAAAAGAAAAGAAAAGAAAAGAAAAGAAAAGAAAAGAAAAGAAAAGAAAAGAAAAGAAAAGAAAAGAAAAGAAGAGATGAGATGAGATGAGATGAGATGAGATGAGATGAGATGAGATAAGATAAGATAAGATAAGATAAGATAAGATAAGATAAGATAAGATAAGATAAGATAAGATAAGATAAGATAAGATAAGATAAGATAAGATAAGATAAGATAAGATAAGATAAGATAAGATAAGATAAGATAAGATAAGATAAGATAAGGGCAGGGCGGGCACGGCAAGGCAAGGCAAGGCAAGGCAAGGCAAGGCAAGACAAGGCAAGGCAAGGCAGGGCAAGGCAGGGCAGGGCAAGGAAAGGCAAGGCAAGGCAAGGCAAGGCAAGGCAAGGCAAGGCAAGCCAAGATAAGGGCAGGGCAGGGCAGGCAAGACAAGACAAGGCAAAGCAAGGCAAGGCAAGGCAAGGCAAGGCAGTGCAAGGCAGGGCAAGGCAAGGCAAGGCAAGGCAGAGCAGAGCAGGGCAGGGCAAGGCAAGGCAAGGCAAGGCAAGGCAAGATAAGGGCAGGGCAGGGTAGGGCAGGGCAGGCAAGGCAAGGCAAGGCAAGGCAAGGGAAGGCAAAGCAGGGCAAGGCAAGGCAAGGCAAGGCAAGGCAAGGCAAGGCAAGGCAGGGCAAGGCAGGGCAAGGCAGGGCAAGGCAAGGCAAGGCAAGGCATGGCAAGGCAGGGCAAGGCAAGGCAAGGCAAGGCAAGGCAAGGCAAGATAAGGGCAGGGCAGTGCAAGGCAAGGCAAGGAAAGGCAAGGCAATGCAGGGCAAGGCAAGGCAAGGCAAGGCAAGGCAAGGCAGGACAAGGCAAGGCAAGGCAAGGCAAGGCAATGCAAGGCAAGGCAAGGGCAGGGTAGGGCAGGCAAGGCAAGGCAAGGCAAGGCAAGGCAGGGCAAGGCAAGGCAAGGCAAGGCAAGGCAAGGCAAGGCAAGGCAAGGCAGTGCAAGGCAAGGCAAGGCAAGGCAAGGCAGGGCAGGGCACGGCAGGCAAGGCAAGGCAAGGCAAGGCAAGGCAAGGGCAGGGCAGTGCAAGGCAAGGCAAGGAAAGGCAAGGAAAGGCAAGGCAATGCAGGGCAAGGCAAGGCAAGGCAGGGCAGGGCAGGGCAAGGCCAGGCAAGGCAAGGGAAAGCAAAGGAAGGGAAGGCAAGGCAAGGCAAGGCAAGGCAGGGCAAGGCAAGGCAAGGCAAGGCAAGGCAAGGCAGGGCAAGGCAGGGCAAGGCAAGGCAAGGGAAGGCAGGGCAAATCAGGGCAAGGCAAGACAAGGCAAGGCAAGGCAAGGCAAGATAAGGGCAGGGCAGGGTAGGGCAGGGCAAGGCAAGGCAAGGCAAGGCAAGGCAAGGCAAGATAAGATAAGGGCAGGGCGGGCACGGCAAGGCAAGGCAAGGCAAGATAAGGGCAGGACAGGGTAGGGCAGGCAAGGAAAGGCAAGGCAAGGCAAGGTAAGGCAGGGCAAGGCAAGGCAAGGCAAGGCAAGGCAAGGCAGGGCAAGGCAGGGCAAGGCAAGGCAAGGCAGGGCAAGGCAGGGCAAGGCAAGGCAAGGCAAGGCAGGGCAAGGCAGGGCAAGGCAAGGCAAGGCAGGGCAAGGCAGGGCAAGGCAGGGCAAGGCAAGGCAAGGCAAGGCAAGGCAAGATAAGATAAGGGCAGGGCGGGCACGGCAAGGCAAGGCAAGCCAAGGTAAGGCAAGCCAAGGCAAGGCAAGGCAAGATAAGGGCAGGGCAGGGCACGGCAGGCAAGGCAAGGCAAGGCAAGGCAAGGCAAGGCAGTGCAAGGCAGGGCAAGGCAAGGCAAGGCAAGGCAGAGCAGAGCAGAGCAGGGCAGGGCAGGGCAGGGCAAGGCAAGGCAAGGCAAGGCAAGGCAGGGCAAGGCAGGGCAGGGCAGGGCAAGGCAAGGCAAGGCAAGGCAAGGCAAGGCAAGGCAAGGCAATGCAAGGGCACGGTAGGGCAGGCAAGGCAAGGCAAGGCAAGGCAGGGCAAGGCAAGGCAGGGCAAGGCAAGGCAAGGCAAGGCAAGGGAAGGCAAGGCAGGGCAAGGCAGGGCAAGGCAAGGCAAGGGAAGGCAGGGCAAGTCAGGGCAAGGCAAGGCAAGGCAAGGCTAGGCAAGGCAAGATAAGGCAGGGCAGGGTAGGGCACGGCAAGGCAAGGCAAGGCAAGGCAAGGCAAGGCAGGGCAAGGCAGGGCAAGGCAAGGCAAGGCAAGGCAAGGCAAGATAAGATAAGGGCAGGGCGGGCACGGCAAGGCAAGGAAACGCAAGGCAAGGCAAGGCAAGGCAAGGCAAGGCAAGGCAAGGAAGGGCAAGGCAAGTCAAGTCAAGGCAAGGCAAGGCAAGGCAGGGCAAGGCAGGGCAGGGCAAAGCAAGGCAAGGCAAGGAAGGGCAGAGCAGGGTAGGGCAGGCAAGACAAGGCAAGGCAAGACAAGGCAAGGCAGGGCAAGGCAAGGCAAGGCAAGGCAAGGCAAGGCAAGATAAGATAAGGGCATGGCGGGCACGGCAAGGCAAGGCAATCCAAGGTAAGGCAAGCCAAGGCAAGGCAAGGCAAGATAAGGGCAGGGCAGGGCACGGCAGGCAAGGTAAGGCAAGGCAAGGCAAGGCAAGGCAAGGCAGGGCAAGGCAGGGCAAGGCAAGGCAAGGCAAGGCAAGGCAAGGCAGGGCAAGGCAGGGCAAGGCAAGGCAAGGCAA
>JASWHU010000101.1:510000-515000 GCA_030819815.1 Strix occidentalis | reverse complement strand
GCAAGGCAAGGCAAGGCAAGGCAAGGCAAGGCAAGGCAAGGCAAGGCAAGGCAAGATAAGATAAGGGCATGGCGGGCACGGCAAGGCAAGGCAAGCCAAGGTAAGGCAAGCCAAGGCAAGGCAAGGCAAGATAAGGGCAGGGCAGGGCACGGCAGGCAAGGCAAGGCAAGGCAAGGCAAGGCAAGGCAGGGCAAGGCAGGGCAAGGCAAGGCAAGGCAAGGCAAGGCAAGGCAGGGCAAGGCAGGGCAAGGCAAGGCAAGGCAAGGCAAGGCAAGGCAGGGCAAGGCAGGGCAAGGCAAGGCAAGATAAGATAAGATAAGATAAGATAAGATAAGATAAGATAAGATAAGATAAGATAAGATAAGATAAGATAAGATAAGATAAGATAAGATAAGATAAGATAAGATAAGATAAGATAAGATAAGATAAGATAAGATGAGATGAGATAAGATGAGATAAGATGAGATAAGATGAGATAAGATGAGATAAGATGAGATAAGATAAGATAAGATAAGATAAGGGCAGGGCGGGCACGGCAAGGCAAGGCAAGGCAAGGCAAGGCAAGGCAAGGCAAGGCAGTGCAAGGCAGGGCAAGGCAAGGCAAGGCAAGGCAGAGCAGAGCAGGGCAGGGCAAGGCAAGGCAAGGCAAGGCAAGGCAAGATAAGGGCAGGGCAGGGTAGGGCAGGGCAGGCAAGGCAAGGCAAGGCAAGGCAAGGCAAGGCAAAGCAGGGCAAGGCAAGGCAAGGCAAGGCAAGGCAAGGCAAGGCAGGGCAAGGCAGGGCAAGGCAGGGCAAGGCAAGGCAAGGCAAGGGAAGGCAAAGGAAGGCAAGGCAAGGCAAGGCAAGGCAAGGCAGGGCAAGGCAAGGCAAGGCAAGGCAAGGCAAGGCATGGCAAGGCAGGGCAAGGCAAGGCAAGGCAAGGCAAGTCAAGGCAAGATAAGGGCAGGGCAGTGCAAGGCAAGGCAAGGAAAGGCAAGGAAAGGCAAGGCAATGCAGGGCAAGGCAAGGCAAGGCAAGGCAAGGCAAGGCAGGACAAGGCAAGGCAAGGCAAGGCAAGGCAATGCAAGGCAAGGCAAGGGCAGGGTAGGGCAGGCAAGGCAAGGCAAGGCAAGGCAAGGCAGGGCAAGGCAAGGCAAGGCAAGGTAAGGCAAGGCAAGGCAAGGCAAGGCAGTGCAAGGCAAGGCAAGGCAAGGCAAGGCAGGGCAGGGCACGGCAGGCAAGGCAAGGCAAGGCAAGGCAAGGCAAGGCAAGGCAGGGCAAGGCAAGGCAAGGCAAGGCAAGTCAAGTCATGGCAAGGCAGGGCAAGGCAAGGCAAGGCAAGGCAAGGCAAGGCAAGATAAGGGCAGGGCAGTGCAAGGCAAGGCAAGGAAAGGCAAGGAAAGGCAAGGCAATGCAGGGCAAGGCAAGGCAAGGCAAGGCAAGGCAATGCAAGGCAAGGCAAGGGCAGGGTAGGGCAGGCAAGGCAAGGCAAGGCAGGGCAGGGCAAGGCAAGGCAAGGCAAGGCAAGGCAGTGCAAGGCAAGGCAAGGCAAGGGCAGGGCAGGGCAAGGCAGGGTGGGACAAGGCAAGGCAAGGCAAGGCAAGGCAAGATAAGATAAGGGCGTGGCGGGGATGGCAAGGCAAGGCAAGGCAAGGCATGGCAAGGCAGGGCAAGGCAGGGCAAGGCAGGGCAAGGCAAGGCAAGGCAGGGCAAGGCAGGGCATGGTAGGCAGGGCAGGGCAGGGCAAGGCAAGGCAAGGCAAGGCAAGGCAAGGCAAGGCAAGGCAGAGCAAGGCAGGGCAAGGCAGGGTAAGGCAAGGCAAGGCAAGGCAAGGCAAGGCAGGGCAAGGCAGGGCAAGGCAAGGCAAGGGAAGGCAGGGCAAGTCAGGCAAGGCAAGGCAAGGCAAGGCAAGGCAAGATAAGGGCAGGGCAGGGTAGGGCAGGGCAAGGCAAGGCAAGGCAAGGCAAGGCAAGGCAAGGCAAGATAAGATAAGGGCAGGGCGGGCACGGCAAGGAAAGGCAAGGCAAGGCAAGGCAAGTGAAGGCAAGGCAAGGCAAGATAAGGGCAGGGCAGGGTAGTGCAGGGCAGGCAAGGCAAGGCAAGTCAAGGCAAGGCAAGGCAGGGCAAGGCAAGGCAAGGCAAGGCAAGTAAAGGCATGGCAAGGCAGGGCAAGGCAAGGCAAGGCAAGGCAAGGCAAGATAAGGGCAGGGCAGTGCAAGGCAAGGCAAGGCAAGGCAAGGCAAGGCAAGGCAATGCAGGGCAAGGCAAGGCAAGGCAAGGCAAGGCAATGCAAGGCAAGGCAAGGGCAGGGTAGGGCAGGCAAGGCAAGGCAAGGCAAGGCAAGGCAGGGCAAGGCAAGGCAAGGCAAGGCAATGCAAGGCAAGGCAAGGGCAGGGTAGGGCAGGCAAGGCAAGGCAAGGCAAGGCAAGGGAAGGCAAGGCAAGGGCAGGGCAGGGCACGGCAGGCAAGGCAAGGCAAGGCAAGGCAAGGCAGGGCAAGGCAGGACAAGGCAAGGCAAGGCAAGGCAAGGCAAGGCAGGGCAAGGCAGGGCAAGGCAAGGCAAGGCAAGGCAAGGCAAGGCAAGACAAGGCAAGGCAAGGCAGGGCAGGGCAGGGCAGGGCAAGGAAAGGCAAGGCAAGGCAAGGCAAGGCAAGGCAAGGCAAGGCAAGGCAAGCCAAGATAAGGGCAGGGCAGGGCAGGCAAGACAAGACTAGGCAAGGCAAGGCAAGGCAAGGCAAGGCAAGGCAGTGCAAGGCAGGGCAAGGCAAGGCAAGGCAAGGCAGAGCAGAGCAGGGCAGGGCAAGGCAAGGCAAGGCAAGGCAAGGCAAGGCAAGATAAGGGCAGGGGAGGGTAGGGCAGGGCAGGCAAGGCAAGACAAGGCAAGGCAAGGCAAGGCAAACCAGGGCAAGGCAAGGCAAGGCAAGGCAAGGCAAGGCAAGGCAAGGCAGGGCAAGGCAGGGCAAGGCAGGGCAAGGCAAGGCAAGGCAAGGCAAGGCAAGGCATGGCAAGGCAGGGCAAGGCAAGGCAAGGCAAGGCAAGGCAAGGCAAGATAAGGGCAGGGCAGTGCAAGGCAAGGCAAGGAAAGGCAAGGAAAGGCAAGGCAATGCAGGGCAAGGCAAGGCAAGGCAAGGCAGGACAAGGCAAGGCAAGGCAAGGCAAGGCAATGCAAGGCAAGGCAAGGGCAGGGTAGGGCAGGCAAGGCAAGGCAAGGCAAGGCAAGGCAGGGCAAGGCAAGGCAAGGCAAGGCAAGGCAAGGCAAGGCAAGGCAAGGCAGTGCAAGGCAAGGCAAGGCAAGGCAAGGGCAGGGCAGGGCACGGCAGGCAAGGCAAGGCAATGCAAGGCAAGGCAAGGCAGGGCAAGGCAAGGCAAGGCAAGGCAAGTCAAGGCATGGCAAGGCAGGGCAAGGCAAGGCAAGGCAACGCAAGGCAAGGCAAGATAAGGGCAGGGCAGTGCAAGGAAAGGCAAGGAAAGGCAAGGCAATGCACGGCAAGGCAAGGCAAGGCAAGGCAAGGCAATGCAAGGCAAGGCAAGGGCAGGGTAGGGCAGGCAAGGCAAGGCAAGGCAAGGCAAGGCAGGGCAGGGCAAGGCAAGGCAAGGCAAGGCAAGGCAGGGCAAGGCAGGGCAAGGCAAGGCAAGGGAAGGCAGGGCAAGTCAGGCAAGGCAAGGCAAGGCAAGGCAAGGCAAGATAAGGGCAGGGCAGGGTAGGGCAGGGCAAGGCAAGGCAAGGCAAGGCAAGGCAAGGCAAGGCAAGATAAGATAAGGGCAGGGCGGGCACGGCAAGGCAAGGCAAGGCAAGGCAAGGCAAGTGAAGGCAAGGCAAGGCAAGATAAGGGCAGGGCAGGGTAGTGCAGGGCAGGCAAGGCAAGGCAAGTCAAGGCAAGGCAAGGCAGGGCAAGGCAAGGCAAGGCAAGGCAAGTAAAGGCATGGCAAGGCAGGGCAAGGCAAGGCAAGGCAAGGCAAGGCAAGATAAGGGCAGGGCAGTGCAAGGCAAGGCAAGGCAAGGCAAGGCAAGGCAAGGCAATGCAGGGCAAGGCAAGGCAAGGCAAGGCAAGGCAATGCAAGGCAAGGCAAGGGCAGGGTAGGGCAGGCAAGGCATGGCAAGGCAAGGCAAGGCAGGGCAAGGCAAGGCAAGGCAAGTCAAGTCATGGCAAGGCAGGGCAAGGCAAGGCAAGGCAAGGCAAGGCAAGGCAAGATAAGGGCAGGGCAGTGCAAGGCAAGGCAAGGAAAGGCAAGGAAAGGCAAGGCAAGGCAGGGCAAGGCAAGGCAAGGCAAGGCAAGGCAATGCAAGGCAAGGCAAGGGCAGGGTAGGGCAGGCAAGGCAAGGCAAGGCAAGGCAAGGCAGGGCAGGGCAAAGCAAGGCAAGGCAAGGCAAGGCAGTGCAAGGCAAGGCAAGGCAAGGGCAGGGCAGGGCAGGGCACGGCAGGCAAGGCAAGGCAAGGCAAGGCAAGGCAGGGCAAGGCAGGACAAGGCAAGGCAAGGCAAGGCAAGGCAAGGCAGGGCAAGGCAGGGCAAGGCAAGGCAAGGCAAGGCAAGGCAAGGCAAGGCAAGACAAGGCAAGGCAAGGCAGGGCAGGGCAGGGCAGGGCAAGGAAAGGCAAGGCAAGGCAAGGCAAGGCAAGCCAAGATAAGGGCAGGGCAGGGCAGGCAAGGCAAGACAAGGCAAGGCAAGGCAAGGCAAGGCAGGGCAGGCAAGGCAAGGCAAGGCAAGGCAAGGCAAGGCAAGGCAAGATAAGGGCAGGGCAGGGCAGGGCAGGGAAGGCAAGGCAAGGCAGGGCAAGGCAAGGCAGGGCAAGGCAGGGCAAGGCAAGGCAAGGCAAGGCAAGGCAAGGCAGGGCAAGGCAGGGCAAGGCAAGGCAAGGCAAGGCAGGGCAAGGCAAGGCAAGGCAGGGTAAGGCAAGGCAAGGCAAGGCAGGGCAGGGCAAGGCAAGGCAACGCAAGGCAAGGCAAGTCAGGGCAAGGCGGGGCAGGCAAGGCAAGGCAAGGCAAGGCAAGGCAAGGCAAGATAAGGGCAGGGCAGGGCAGG
>JASWHU010000101.1:502500-505000 GCA_030819815.1 Strix occidentalis | reverse complement strand
GCAGGGCAAGGCAAGGCAAGGCAAGGCAAGGCAAGGCAAGGCAAGACAAGGCAAGGCAAGGCAGGGCAGGGCAGGGCAGGGCAAGGAAAGGCAAGGCAAGGCAAGGCAAGGCAAGGCAAGGCAAGCCAAGATAAGGGCAGGGCAGGGCAGGCAAGGCAAGACAAGGCAAGGCAAGGCAAGGCAAGGCAGGGCAGGCAAGGCAAGGCAAGGCAAGGCAAGGCAAGGCAAGGCAAGGCAAGATAAGGGCAGGGCAGGGCAGGGCAGGGAAGGCAAGGCAAGGCAGGGCAAGGCAAGGCAGGGCAAGGCAGGGCAAGGCAAGGCAAGGCAAGGCAAGGCAGGGCAAGGCAGGGCAAGGCAAGGCAAGGCAAGGCAGGGCAAGGCAAGGCAAGGCAGGGTAAGGCAAGGCAAGGCAAGGCAGGGCAGGGCAAGGCAAGGCAACGCAAGGCAAGGCAAGTCAGGGCAAGGCGGGGCAGGCAAGGCAAGGCAAGGCAAGGCAAGGCAAGGCAAGATAAGGGCAGGGCAGGGCAGGGCAGGGAAGGCAAGGCAAGGCAAGGCAAGGCAAGGCAGGGCAAGGCAAGGTAAGGCAAGGCAAGGCAAAGCAAGGCAGGGCAAGGCAGGGCAGGGCAGGGCAAGGCAAGGCAAGGCAGGGCAGGGCAGGGCAGGGCAGGGCAAGGCAAGGCAAGATAAAGGCAGGGCAGGGTAGGGCAGGCAAGGCAAGGCACGTCAAGGCAAGGCAAGGCAAGGAAGGGCAAGGCAAGGCAAGGCAAGGCAAGGCAAGGCAAGGCAGGGCAAGGCAGGGCAGGGCAAGGCAAGGCAAGGTAAGGCAACGCAGGGCAAGGCAAGGCAAGGCAAGGCAAGGCAGGGCAAGGCAGGGTGGGACAAGGCAAGGCAAGGCAAGGCAAGGCAAGGCAAGGCAAGGCAAGGCATGGCAAGGCAGGGCAAGGCAGGGCAAGGCAGGGCAAGGCAAGGCAAGGCAGGGCAAGGCAGGGCATGGTAGGCAGGGCAGGGCAGGGCAAGGCAAGGCAAGGCAAGGCAAGGCAAGGCAAGGCAGAGCAAGGCAGGGCAAGGCAGGGTAAGGCAAGGCAAGGCAAGGCAAGGCAAGGCAGGGCAAGGCAGGGCAAGGCAAGGCAAGGGAAGGCAGGGCAAGTCAGGCAAGGCAAGGCAAGGCAAGGCAAGGCAAGGCAAGATAAGGGCAGGGCAGGGTAGGGCAGGGCAAGGCAAGGCAAGGCAAGGCAAGGCAAGGCAAGGCAAGATAAGATAAGGGCAGGGCGGGCACGGCAAGGCAAGGCAAGGCAAGGCAAGGCAAGTGAAGGCAAGGCAAGGCAAGATAAGGGCAGGGCAGGGTAGTGCAGGGCAGGCAAGGCAAGGCAAGTCAAGGCAAGGCAAGGCAGGGCAAGGCAAGGCAAGGCAAGGCAAGTAAAGGCATGGCAAGGCAGGGCAAGGCAAGGCAAGGCAAGGCAAGGCAAGATAAGGGCAGGGCAGTGCAAGGCAAGGCAAGGCAAGGCAAGGCAAGGCAAGGCAAGGCAAGGCAAGGCAAGGCAATGCAGGGCAAGGCAAGGCAAGGCAAGGCAAGGCAAGGCAAGGGCAGGGTAGGGCAGGAAAGGCAAGGCAAGGCAAGGCAAGGCAAGGCACGGCAAGGCAAGGCAAGGCAAGGCAAGGCAAGGCAGTGCAAGGCAAGGCAAGGCAAGGCAAGGCAAGGCAAGGGCAGGGCAGGGCACGGCAGGCAAGGCAAGGCAAGGCAAGGCAAGGCAGGGCAAGGCAGGACAAGGCAAGGCAAGGCAAGGCAAGGCAAGGCAGGGCAGGGCAGGGCAGGGCAAGGAAAGGCAAGGCAAGGCAAGGCAAGGCAAGGCAAGGCAAGGCAAGGCAAGCCAAGATAAGGGCAGGGCAGGGTAGGGCAGGGCAGGCAAGGCAAGGCAAGGCAAGGCAAGGCAAGGCAAGGCAAACCAGGGCAAGGCAAGGCAAGGCAAGGCAAGGCAAGGCAAGGCAAGGCAAGGCAGGGCAAGGCAGGGCAAGGCAGGGCAAGGCAAGGCAAGGCAAGGGAAGGCAAAGGAAGGCAAGGCAAGGCAAGGCAAGGCAAGGCAGGGTAAGGCAAGGCAAGGCAAGGCAAGGCAAGGCATGGCAAGGCAGGGCAAGGCAAGGCAAGGCAAGGCAAGGCAAGGCAAGATAAGGGCAGGGCAGTGCAAGGCAAGGCAAGGAAAGGCAAGGCAAGGCAAGGCAAGGCAGGACAAGGCAAGGCAAGGCAAGGCAAGGCAATGCAAGGCAAGGCAAGGGCAGGGTAGGGCAGGCAAGGCAAGGCAAGGCAAGGCAAGGCAGGGCAAGGCAAGGCAAGGCAAGGCAAGGCAAGGCAAGGCAAGGCAAGGCAGTGCAAGGCAAGGCAAGGCAAGGCAAGGGCAGGGCAGGGCACGGCAGGCAAGGCAAGGCAATGCAAGGCAAGGCAAGGCAGGGCAAGGCAAGGCAAGGCAAGGCAAGTCAAGGCATGGCAAGGCAGGGCAAGGCAAGG
>JASWHU010000101.1:495000-497500 GCA_030819815.1 Strix occidentalis | reverse complement strand
AAGGGAAGGCAAGGCAAGGCAGGGCAGGGCAAGGCAAGGCAAGGCAAGGCAAGGCAAGGCATGTCAGGGCAAGGCAGGGCAGGCAAGGCAAGGCAAGGCAAGGCAAGGCAAGGCAAGGCAAGATAAGGGCAGGGCAGGGCAGGGAAGGCAAGGCAAGGCAAGGCAAGGCAAAGCAAGGCAGGGCAAGGCAGGGCAGGGCAGGGCAAGGCAAGGCAAGGCAGGGCAGGGCAGGGCAGGGCAGGGCAAGGCAAGGCAAGATAAAGGCAGGGCAGGGTAGGGCAGGCAAGGCAAGGCACGTCAAGGTAAGGCAAGGCAAGGAAGGGCAGGGCAAGGCAAGGCAAGGCAAGGCAAGGCAAGGCAAGGCAGAGCAAGGCAGGGCAAGGCAGGGTAAGGCAAGGCAAGGCAAGGCAAGGCAAGGCAGGGCAAGGCAGGGCAAGGCAAGGCAAGGGAAGGCAGGGCAAGTCAGGGCAAGGCAAGGCAAGGCAAGGCAAGGCAAGATAAGGGCAGGGCAGGGTAGGGCAGGGCAAGGCAAGGCAAGGCAAGGCAAGGCAAGGCAAGGCAAGATAAGATAAGGACAGGGCGGGCACGGCAAGGCAAGGCAAGGCAAGATAAGGGCAGGACAGGGTAGGGCAGGCAAGGCAAGGCAAGGCAAGGCAGGGCAATGCAAGACAAGGCAAGGGCAGGGTAGGGCAGGCAAGGCAAGGCAAGGCAAGGCAAGGCAGGGCAGGGCAAGGCAAGGCAAGGCAAGGCAAGGCAGTGCAAGGCAAGGCAAGGCAAGGCAAGGCAAGGGCAGGGCAGGGCAGGGCACGGCAGGCAAGGCAAGGCAAGGCAAGGCAAGGCAGGGCAAGGCAGGACAAGGCAAGGCAAGGCAAGGCAAGGCAAGGCAGGGCAAGGCAGGGCAAGGCAAGGCAAGGCAAGGCAAGGCAAGAAAAGGCAAGGCAAGGCAGGGCAGGGCAGGGCAGGGCAAGGCAAGGCAAGGCAAGGCAAGGCAAGGCAAGGCAAGGCAAGGCAAGATAAGGGCAGGGCAGGGCAGGGCTGGGAAGGCAAGGCAAGGCAAGGCAAGGCAAGGCAGGGCAAGGCAAGGTAAGGCAAGGCAAGGCAAAGCAAGGCAGGGCAAGGCAGGGCAGGGCAGGGCAAGGCAAGGCAAGCCAGGGCAGGGCAGGGCAGGGCAGGGCAAGGCAAGGCAAGATAAAGGCAGGGCAGGGTAGGGCAGGCAAGGCAAGGCACGTCAAGGCAAGGCAAGGCAAGGAAGGGCAAGGCAAGGCAAGGCAAGGCAAGGCAAGGCAAGGCAGGGCAAGGCAGGGCAGGGCAAGGCAAGGCAAGGTAAGGCAACGCAGGGCAAGGCAAGGCAAGGCAAGGCAAGGCAGGGCAAGGCAGGGTAGGACAAGGCAAGGCAAGGCAAGGCAAGTCAAGATAAGATAAGGGCGTGGCGGGCATGGCAAGGCAAGGCAAGGCAAGGCATGGCAAGGCAGGGCAAGGCAGGGCAAGGCAGGGCAAGGCAAGGCAAGGCAGGGCAAGGCAGGGCATGGTAGGCAGGGCAGGGCAGGGCAAGGCAAGGCAAGGCAAGGCAAGGCAAGGCAAGGCAGAGCAAGGCAGGGCAAGGCAGGGTAAGGCAAGGCAAGGCAAGGCAAGGCAAGGCAGGGCAAGGCAGGGCAAGGCAAGGCAAGGGAAGGCAGGGCAAGTCAGGGCAAGGCAAGGCAAGGCAAGGCAAGGCAAGATAAGGGCAGGGCAGGGTAGGGCAGGGCAAGGCAAGGCAAGGCAAGGCAAGGCAAGGCAAGGCAAGATAAGATAAGGGCAGGGCGGGCACGGCAAGGCAAGGCAAGGCAAGGCAAGGCAAGTGAAGGCAAGGCAAGGCAAGATAAGGGCAGGGCAGGGTAGTGCAGGGCAGGCAAGGCAAGGCAAGGCAAGGCAAGGCAAGGCAGGGCAAGGCAAGGCAAGGCAAGGCAAGTAAAGGCATGGCAAGGCAGGGCAAGGCAAGGCAAGGCAAGGCAAGGCAATGCAAGGCAAGGCAAGGGCAGGGTAGGGCAGGCAAGGCAAGGCAAGGCAAGGCAAGGCAGGGCAAGGCAAGGCAAGGCAAGGCAAGGCAAGGCAGGGCAAGGCAAGGCAAGGCAAGGCAAGGCAAGGGCAGGGCAGGGCACGGCAGGCAAGGCAAGGCAAGGCAAGGCAAGGCAGGGCAAGGCAGGACAAGGCAAGGCAAGGCAAGGCAAGGCAAGGCAGGGCAAGGCAGGGCAAGGCAAGGCAAGGCAAGGAAAGGCAAGGCAAGACAAGGCAAGGCAAGGCAGGGCAGGGCAGGGCAGGGCAAGGAAAGGCAAGGCAAGGCAAGGCAAGGCAAGCCAAGATAAGGGCAGGGCAGGGCAGGCAAGACAAGACAAGGCAAGGCAAGGCAAGGCAAGGCAAGGCAAGGCAAGGCAGTGCAAGGCAGGGCAAGGCAAGGCAAGGCAAGGCAGAGCAGAGCAGGGCAGGGCAAGGCAAGGCAAGGCAAGATAAGGGCAGGGCAGGG
>JASWHU010000101.1:487500-490000 GCA_030819815.1 Strix occidentalis | reverse complement strand
AGGCAAGGCAATGCAGGGCAAGGCAAGGCAAGGCAAGGCAATGCAAGGCAAGGCAAGGGCAGGGTAGGGCAGGCAAGGCAAGGCAAGGCAAGGCAAGGCAGGGCAGGGCAAGGCAAGGCAAGGCAAGGCAAGGCAGTGCAAGGCAAGGCAAGGCAAGGCAAGGCAAGGGCAGGGCAGGGCAGGGCACGGCAGGCAAGGCAAGGCAAGGCAAGGCAAGGCAGGGCAAGGCAGGACAAGGCAAGGCAAGGCAGAGCAAGGCAGGGCAAGGCAGGGCAAGGCAGGGTAAGGCAAGGCAAGGCAAGGCAAGGCAAGGCAAGGCAAGGCAGAGCAAGGCAGGGCAAGGCAGGGTAAGGCAAGGCAAGGCAAGGCAAGGCAAGGCAGGGCAAGGCAGGGCAAGGCAAGGCAAGGGAAGGCAGGGCAAGTCAGGGCAAGGCAAGGCAAGGCAAGGCAAGGCAAGATAATGGCAGGGCAGGGTAGGGCAGGGCAAGGCAAGGCAAGGCAAGGCAAGGCAAGGCAAGGCAAGATAAGATAAGGACAGGGCGGGCACGGCAAGGCAAGGCAAGGCAAGATAAGGGCAGGACAGGGTAGGGCAGGCAAGGCAAGGCAAGGCAAGGCAGGGCAATGCAAGACAAGGCAAGGGCAGGGTAGGGCAGGCAAGGCAAGGCAAGGCAAGGCAAGGCAGGGCAGGGCAAGGCAAGGCAAGGCAAGGCAAGGCAGTGCAAGGCAAGGCAAGGCAAGGCAAGGCAAGGGCAGGGCAGGGCAGGGCACGGCAGGCAAGGCAAGGCAAGGCAAGGCAAGGCAGGGCAAGGCAGGACAAGGCAAGGCAAGGCAAGGCAAGGCAAGGCAGGGCAAGGCAGGGCAAGGCAAGGCAAGGCAAGGCAAGGCAAGAAAAGGCAAGGCAAGGCAGGGCAGGGCAGGGCAGGGCAAGGAAAGGCAAGGCAAGGCAAGGCAAGGCAAGGCAAGGCAAGGCAAGATAAGGGCAGGGCAGGGCAGGGCTGGGAAGGCAAGGCAAGGCAAGGCAAGGCAAGGCAGGGCAAGGCAAGGTAAGGCAAGGCAAGGCAAAGCAAGGCAGGGCAAGGCAGGGCAGGGCAGGGCAAGGCAAGGCAAGCCAGGGCAGGGCAGGGCAGGGCAGGGCAAGGCAAGGCAAGATAAAGGCAGGGCAGGGTAGGGCAGGCAAGGCAAGGCACGTCAAGGCAAGGCAAGGCAAGGAAGGGCAAGGCAAGGCAAGGCAAGGCAAGGCAAGGCAAGGCAGGGCAAGGCAGGGCAGGGCAAGGCAAGGCAAGGTAAGGCAACGCAGGGCAAGGCAAGGCAAGGCAAGGCAAGGCAGGGCAAGGCAGGGTAGGACAAGGCAAGGCAAGGCAAGGCAAGTCAAGATAAGATAAGGGCGTGGCGGGCATGGCAAGGCAAGGCAAGGCAAGGCATGGCAAGGCAGGGCAAGGCAGGGCAAGGCAGGGCAAGGCAAGGCAAGGCAGGGCAAGGCAGGGCATGGTAGGCAGGGCAGGGCAGGGCAAGGCAAGGCAAGGCAAGGCAAGGCAAGGCAAGGCAGAGCAAGGCAGGGCAAGGCAGGGTAAGGCAAGGCAAGGCAAGGCAAGGCAAGGCAGGGCAAGGCAGGGCAAGGCAAGGCAAGGGAAGGCAGGGCAAGTCAGGGCAAGGCAAGGCAAGGCAAGGCAAGGCAAGATAAGGGCAGGGCAGGGTAGGGCAGGGCAAGGCAAGGCAAGGCAAGGCAAGGCAAGGCAAGGCAAGATAAGATAAGGGCAGGGCGGGCACGGCAAGGCAAGGCAAGGCAAGGCAAGGCAAGTGAAGGCAAGGCAAGGCAAGATAAGGGCAGGGCAGGGTAGTGCAGGGCAGGCAAGGCAAGGCAAGGCAAGGCAAGGCAAGGCAGGGCAAGGCAAGGCAAGGCAAGGCAAGTAAAGGCATGGCAAGGCAGGGCAAGGCAAGGCAAGGCAAGGCAAGGCAAGATACGGGCAGGGCAGTGCAAGGCAAGGCAAGGAAAGGCAAGGAAAGGCAAGGCAATGCAGGGCAAGGCAAGGCAAGGCAAGGCAAGGCAATGCAAGGCAAGGCAAGGGCAGGGTAGGGCAGGCAAGGCAAGGCAAGGCAAGGCAAGGCAGGGCAAGGCAAGGCAAGGCAAGGCAAGGCAAGGCAGGGCAAGGCAAGGCAAGGCAAGGCAAGGCAAGGGCAGGGCAGGGCACGGCAGGCAAGGCAAGGCAAGGCAAGGCAAGGCAGGGCAAGGCAGGACAAGGCAAGGCAAGGCAAGGCAAGGCAAGGCAGGGCAAGGCAGGGCAAGGCAAGGCAAGGCAAGGAAAGGCAAGGCAAGACAAGGCAAGGCAAGGCAGGGCAGGGCAGGGCAGGGCAAGGAAAGGCAAGGCAAGGCAAGGCAAGGCAAGGCAAGGCAAGGCAAGCCAAGATAAGGGCAGGGCAGGGCAGGCAAGACAAGACAAGGCAAGGCAAGGCAAGGCAAGGCAAGGCAAGGCAAGGCAGTGCAAGGCAGGGCAAGGCAAGG
>JASWHU010000101.1:477500-480000 GCA_030819815.1 Strix occidentalis | reverse complement strand
CAAGGCAAGGCAAGGCGAGGCAAGATAAGGGCAGGGCAGGGCAGGGCAGGCAAGGCAAGACAAGGCAAGGCAAGGCAAGGCAAGGCAGTGCAAGGCAGGGCAATGCAAGGCAAGGCAAGGCAGAGCAGAGCAGGGCAGGGCAGGGCAGGGCAAGGCAAGGCAAGGCAAGGCAAGGCAGGGCAAGGCAGGGCAGGCAAGGCAAGGCAAGGCAAGGCAAGGCAGGGCAAGGCAAGGCAAGGCAAGGCTAGGCAAGGCAGTGCAAGGCAAGGCAAGGCAAGGCAAGGCAAGGGCAGGGCAGGGCACGGCAGGCAAGGCAAGGCAAGGCAAGGCAGGGCAAAGCAGGGCAAGGCAAGGCAAGGCAAGGCAAGGCAAGGCAAGGCAAGGCAAGGCAAGGCAAGGCAGGGCAAGGCAGGACAAGGCAAGGCAAGGCAAGGCAGGGCAAGGCAGGACAAGGCAAGGCAAGGCAAGGCAAGGCAAGGCAAGACAAGGCAAGGCAAGGCAAGGCAGGGCAGGGCAGGGCAGGGCAAGGAAAGGCAAGGCAAGGCAAGGCAAGGCCAGGCAAGGCAAGGCAAGCCAAGATAAGGGCAGGGCAGGGCAGGCAAGGCAAGACAAGGCAAGGCAAGGCAAGGCAAGGCAAGGCAAGGCAGTGCAAGGCAGGGCAAGGCAAGGCAAGGCAAGGCAAGGCAGAGCAGAGCAGGGCAGGGCAAGGCAAAGCAAGGCAAGGCAAGGCAAGATAAGGGCAGGGCAAGGTAGGGCAGGGCAGGCAAGGCAAGGCAAGGCAAGGCAAGGCAAGGCAGGGCAAGGCAGGGCAAGGCAGGGCAAGGCAAGGCAAGGCAAGGGAAGGCAAAGGAAGGCAAGGCAAGGCAAGGCAAGGCAAGGCAGGGCAAGGCAAGGCAAGGCAAGGCAAGGCAAGGCATGGCAAGGCAGGGCAAGGCAAGGCAAGGCAAGGCAAGGCAAGGCAAGATAAGGGCAGGGCAGTGCAAGGCAAGGCAAGGAAAGGCAAGGAAAGGCAAGGCAAGGCAAGGCAAGGCAAGGCAAGGCAAGGCAAGGCAAGGCAGTGCAAGGCAAGGCAAGGCAAGGCAAGGGCAGGGCAGGGCACGGCAGGCAAGGCAAGGCAAGGCAAGGCAAGGCAAGGCAGGGCAAGGCAAGGCAAGGCAAGGCAAGTCAAGGCATGGCAAGGCAGGGCAAGGCAAGGCAAGGCAAGGCAAGGCAAGATAAGGGCAGGGCAGCGCAAGGCAAGGCAAGGCAAGGCAAGGAAAGGCAAGGCAATGCAGGGCAAGGCAAGGCAAGGCAAGGCAAGGCAATTCAGGGCAAGGCAAGGCAAGGCAAGGCAAGGCAAGGCAGGGCAAGGCAAGGCAAGATAAAGGCAGGGCAGGGTAGGGCAGGCAAGGCAAGGCACGTCAAGGCAAGGCAAGGCAAGGAAGGGCAAGGCAAGGCAAGGCAGGGCAAGGCAGGGCAGGGCAAGGCAAGGCAAGGTAAGGCAAGGCAGGGCAAGGCAGGGCAGGGCAGGGCAAGTCAAGGCAAGGCAAGGAAAGGCAAGGCAAGGCAAGGCTAGGCAAGGCAGTGCAAGGCAAGGCAAGGCAAGGCAAGGCAAGGGCAGGGCAGGGCACGGCAGGCAAGGCAAGGCAAGGAAAGGAACGGCAGGGCAAGGCAGGACAAGGCAAGGCAAGGCAAGGCAGGGCAAGGCAGGGCAAGGCAAGGCAAGGCAAGGCAAGGCAAGGCAAGGCAAGACAAGGCAAGGCAAGGCAGGGCAGGGCAGGGGAGGGCAAGGAAAGGCAAGGCAAGGCAAGGCAAGGCAAGGCAAGGCAATGCAAGCCAAGATAAGGGCAGGGCAGGGCAGGCAAGGCAAGACGAGGCAAGGCAAGGCAAGGCAAGGCAAGGCAAGGCAAGGCAAGGCAGGGCAAGGCAAGGCAATGCAAGGCAGAGCAGAGCAGGGCAGGGCAAGGCAAAGCAAGGCAAGGCAAGGCAAGATAAGGGCAGGGCAGGGTAGGGCAGGGCAGGCAAGGCAAGGCAAGGCAAGGCAAGGCAAGGCAAAGCAGGGCAAGGCAAGGCAAGGCAAGGCAAGGCAAGGCAGGGCAAGGCAAGGCAAGGCAAGGGAAGGCAAAGGAAGGCAAGGCAAGGCAAGGCAAGGCAAGGCAGGGCAAGACAAGGCAAGGCAAGGCAAGGCAAGGCAAGATAAGGGCAGGGCAGTGCAAGGCAAGGCAAGGAAAGGCAAGGAAAGGCAAGGCAATGCAGGGCAAGGCAAGGCAAGGCAAGGCAAGGCAAGGCAGGACAAGGCAAGGCAAGGCAAGGCAAGGCAATGCAAGCAAGGCAAGGGCAGGGTAGGGCAGGCAAGGCAAGGCAAGGCAAGGCAAGGCAGGGCAAGGCAAGGCAAGGCAAGGCAAGGCAAGGCAAGGCAGTGCAAGGCAAGGCAAGGCAAGGCAAGGCAAGGCAGGGCAAGGCAAGCCAAGATAAGGGCAGGGCAGTGCAGGCAAGGCAAGGCAAGGCAAGGCAGGGCAAC
>JASWHU010000101.1:467500-470000 GCA_030819815.1 Strix occidentalis | reverse complement strand
CAGGGTAGGGCAGGCAAGGCAAGGCAAGGGAAGGCAAGGGAAACAGAAGGCAAGGGAAAGCAAAGGAAGGCAAGGGAAGGCAAGGGTAGGCAAGGCAAGGCAAGGCAAGGCAAGGCAAGGCAGGGCAAGGCAGGGCAATGCAAGGCAAGGCAAGGCAGAGCAAGGCAGGGCAAGGCAAGGCAAGGCAAGGCAAGGCAAGGCAAGACAAGGCAAGGCAAGGCAGGGCAGGGCAGGGCAGGGCAAGGCAAGGCAAGGCAAGGCAAGGCAAGGCAAGGCAAGGCAAGGCAAGTGAAGGCAAGGCAAGGCAAGATAAGGGCAGGGCAGGGTAGTGCAGGGCAGGCAAGGCAAGGCAAGGCAAGGCAAGGCAAGGCAGGGCAAGGCAAGGCAAGGCAAGGCAAGTAAAGGCATGGCAAGGCAGGGCAAGGCAAGGCAAGGCAGGACAAGGCAAGGCAAGGCAAGGCAGGGCAAGGCAGGGCAAGGCAAGGCAAGGCAAGGCAAGGCAAGGCAAGGCAAGACAAGGCAAGGCAAGACAGGGCAGGGCAGGGCAGGCAAGGCAAGACAAGGCAAGGCAAGGCAAGGCAAGGCAAGGCAAGGCAGGGCAAGGCAAGGCAAGGCAAGGCAGAGCAGAGCAGGGCAGGGCAAGGCAAAGCAAGGCAAGGCAAGGCAAGATAAGGCAAGGCAAGGCAAGATAAGGGCAGGGCAGGGTAGTGCAGGGCAGGCAAGGCAAGGCAAGGCAAGGCAAGGCAAGGCAGGGCAAGGCAAGGCAAGGCAAGGCAAGTAAAGGCATGGCAAGGCAGGGCAAGGCAAGGCAAGGCAGGACAAGGCAAGGCAAGGCAAGGCAGGGCAAGGCAGGGCAAGGCAAGGCAAGGCAAGGCAAGGCAAGGCAAGGCAAGACAAGGCAAGGCAAGACAGGGCAGGGCAGGGCAGGGCAAGGCAAGGCAAGGCAAGGCAAGGCAAGGCAAGGCAAGGCAAGGCAAGGCAAGCCAAGATAAGGGCAGGGCAGGGCAGGCAAGGCAAGACAAGGCAAGGCAAGGCAAGGCAAGGCAAGGCAAGGCAGGGCAAGGCAAGGCAAGGCAAGGCAGAGCAGAGCAGGGCAGGGCAAGGCAAAGCAAGGCAAGGCAAGGCAAGATAAGGGCAGGGCAGGGTAGGGCAGGGCAGGCAAGGCAAGGCAAGGCAAGGCAAGGCAAGGCAAAGCAGGGCAGGGCAAGGCAGGGCAGGGCAAGGCAAGGCAAGGTAAGGCAACGCAGGGCAAGGCAAGGCAAGGCAAGGCAAGGCAGGGCAAGACAGGGTAGGACAAGGCAAGGCAAGGCAAGGCAAGGCAAGATAAGATAAGGGCGTGGCGGGCATGGCAAGGCAAGGCAAGGCAAGGCATGGCAAGGCAGGGCAAGGGTGGGCAAGGCAGGGCAAGGCAAGGCAAGGCAGGGCAAGGCAGGGCATGGTAGGCAGGGCATGGCAGGGCAAGGCAAGGCAAGGCAAGGCAAGGAAAGGAACGGCAGGGCAAGGCAGGGCAAGGCAGGGTAAGGCAAGGCAAGGCAAGGACAGGGCAGGGCATGGCAGGCAAGGCAAGGCAAGGCAAGGCAAGGCAAGGCAAGGCAAGGCAAGGCAAGGCAAGGCAGGGCAAGGCAGGACAAGGCAAGGCAAGGCAAGGCAGGGCAAGTCAGGACAAGGCAAGGCAAGGCAAGGCAAGGCAAGGCAAGGCAAGACAAGGCAAGGCAAGGCAGGGCAGAGCAGGGCAGGGCAAGGAAAGGCAAGGCAAGGCAAGGCAAGGCCAGGCAAGGCAAGGCAAGCCAAGATAAGGGCAGGGCAGGGCAGGCAAGGCAAGACAAGGCAAGGCAAGGCAAGGCAAGGCAAGGCAAGGCAGTGCAAGGCAGGGCAAGGCAAGGCAAGGCAAGGCAGAGCAGAGCAGGGCAGGGCAAGGCAAAGCAAGGCAAGGCAAGGCAAGATAAGGGCAGGGCAAGGTAGGGCAGGGCAGGCAAGGCAAGGCAAGGCAAGGCAAGGCAAGGCAGGGCAAGGCAGGGCAAGGCAGGGCAAGGCAAGGCAAGGCAAGGGAAGGCAAAGGAAGGCAAGGCAAGGCAAGGCAAGGCAAGGCAGGGCAAGGCAAGGCAAGGCAAGGCAAGGCAAGGCATGGCAAGGCAGGGCAAGGCAAGGAAAGGCAAGGCAAGGCAAGGCAAGATAAGGACAGGGCAGTGCAAGGCAAGGCAAGGAAAGGCAAGGAAAGGCTAGGCAATGCAGGGCAAGGCAAGGCAAGGCAAGGCAAGGCAAGGCAGGACAAGGCAAGGCAAGGCAAGGCAAGGCAATGCAAGGCAAGGCAAGGGCAGGGTAGGGCAGGCAAGGCAAGGCAAGGCAAGGCAAGGCAGGGCAAGGCAAGGCAAGGCAAGGCAAGGCAAGGCAAGGCAAGGCAAGGCAGTGCAAGGCAAGGCAAGGCAAGGCAAGGGCAGGGCAGGGCACGGCAGGCAAGGCAAGGCAAGGCAAGGCAAGGCAAGGCAGGGCAAGGCAAGGC
>JASWHU010000101.1:457500-460000 GCA_030819815.1 Strix occidentalis | reverse complement strand
GGCAAGGCAAGGCAAGGCAAGGGAAACAGAAGGCAAGGGAAAGCAAAGGAAGGCAAGGGAAGGCAAGGGTAAGCAAGGCAAGGCAAGGCAAGGCAAGGCAAGGCAGGGCAAGGCAGGGCAAGGCAAGGCAAGGCAGAGCAAGGCAGGGCAAGGCAAGGCAAGGCAAGGCAAGGCAAGGCAAGACAAGGCAAGGCAAGGCAGGGCAGGGCAGGGCAGGGCAAGGCAAGGCAAGGCAAGGCAAGGCAAGGCAAGGCAAGGCAAGGCAAGTGAAGGCAAGGCAAGGCAAGATAAGGGCAGGGCAGGGTAGTGCAGGGCAGGCAAGGCAAGGCAAGGCAAGGCAAGGCAAGGCAGGGCAAGACAAGGCAAGGCAAGGCAAGTAAAGGCATGGCAAGGCAGGACAAGGCAAGGCAAGGCAAGGCAAGGCAAGATAAGGGCAGGGCAGTGCAAGGCAACGCAAGGAAAGGCAAGGAAAGGCAAGGCAATGCAGGGCCAGGCAAGGCAAGGCAAGGCAAGGCAATGCAAGGCAAGGCAAGGGCAGGGTAGGGCAGGCAAGGCAAGGCAAGGCAAGGCAAGGCAGGGCAAGGCAAGGCAAGGCAAGGCTAGGCAAGGCAGTGCAAGGCAAGGCAAGGCAAGGCAAGGCAAGGGCAGGGCAGGGCACGGCAGGCAAGGCAAGGCAAGGCAAGGCAAGGCAGGGCAAGGCAGGACAAGGCAAGGAAAGGCAAGGCAGGGCAAGGCAGGGCAAGGCAACGCAAGGCAAGGCAAGGCAAGGCAAGGCAAGACAAGGCAAGGCAAGACAGGGCAGGGCAGGGCAGGGCAAGGAAAGGCAAGGCAAGGCAAGGCAAGGCAAGGCAAGGCAAGGCAAGCCAAGATAAGGGCAGGGCAGGGCAGGCAAGGCAAGACAAGGCAAGGCAAGGCAAGGCAAGGCAAGGCAAGGCAGTGCAAGGCAGGGCAAGGCAAGGCAAGGCAAGGCAGAGCAGAGCAGGGCAGGGCAAGGCAAAGCAAGGCAAGGCAAGGCAAGATAAGGGCAGGGCAGGGTAGGGCAGGGCAGGCAAGGCAAGGCAAGGCAAGGCAAGGCAAGGCAAAGCAGGGCAGGGCAAGGCAGGGCAGGGCAAGGCAAGGCAAGGTAAGGCAACGCAGGGCAAGGCAAGGCAAGGCAAGGCAAGGCAGGGCAAGACAGGGTAGGACAAGGCAAGGCAAGGCAAGGCAAGGCAAGATAAGATAAGGGCGTGGCGGGCATGGCAAGGCAAGGCAAGGCAAGGCATGGCAAGGCAGGGCAAGGCAGGGCAAGGCAGGGCAAGGCAAGGCAAGGCAGGGCAAGGCAGGGCATGGTAGGCAGGGCATGGCAGGGCAAGGCAAGGCAAGGCAAGGCAAGGAAAGGAACGGCAGGGCAAGGCAGGGCAAGGCAGGGTAAGGCAAGGCAAGGCAAGGGCAGGGCAGGGCACGGCAGGCAAGGCAAGGCAAGGCAAGGCAGGGCAAGGCAGGGCAAGGCAAGGCAAGGCAAGGCAAGGCAAGGCAAGGCAAGGCAAGGCAGGGCAAGGCAGGGCAAGGCAAGGCAAGGCAAGGCAGGGCAAGGCAGGACAAGGCAAGGCAAGGCAAGGCAAGGCAAGGCAAGGCAAGACAAGGCAAGGCAAGGCAGGGCAGGGCAGGGCAGGGCAAGGAAAGGCAAGGCAAGGCAAGGCAAGGCCAGGCAAGGCAAGGCAAGCCAAGATAAGGGCAGGGCAGGGCAGGCAAGGCAAGACAAGGCAAGGCAAGGCAAGGCAAGGCAAGGCAAGGCAGTGCAAGGCAGGGCAAGGCAAGGCAAGGCAAGGCAGAGCAGAGCAGGGCAGGGCAAGGCAAAGCAAGGCAAGGCAAGGCAAGATAAGGGCAGGGCAAGGTAGGGCAGGGCAGGCAAGGCAAGGCAAGGCAAGGCAAGGCAAGGCAGGGCAAGGCAGGGCAAGGCAGGGCAAGGCAAGGCAAGGCAAGGGAAGGCAAAGGAAGGCAAGGCAAGGCAAGGCAAGGCAAGGCAGGGCAAGGCAAGGCAAGGCAAGGCAAGGCAAGGCATGGCAAGGCAGGGCAAGGCAAGGCAAGGCAAGGCAAGGCAAGGCAAGATAAGGGCAGGGCAGTGCAAGGCAAGGCAAGGAAAGGCAAGGAAAGGCAAGGCAATGCAGGGCAAGGCAAGGCAAGGCAAGGCAAGGCAAGGCAGGACAAGGCAAGGCAAGGCAAGGCAAGGCAATGCAAGGCAAGGCAAGGGCAGGGTAGGGCAGGCAAGGCAAGGCAAGGCAAGGCAAGGCAGGGCAAGGCAAGGCAAGGCAAGGCAAGGCAAGGCAAGGCAAGGCAAGGCAGTGCAAGGCAAGGCAAGGCAAGGCAAGGGCAAGGCAGGGCACGGCAGGCAAGGCAAGGCAAGGCAAGGCAAGGCAAGGCAGGGCAAGGCAAGGCAAGGCAAGGCAAGGCAAGATAAGGGCAGGGCAGCGCAAGGCAAGGCAAGGCAAGGCAAGGAAAGGCAAGGCAATGCAGGGCAAGG
>JASWHU010000101.1:452500-455000 GCA_030819815.1 Strix occidentalis | reverse complement strand
AGGCAAGGCAGGGCAAGGCAGGGCAAGGCAAGATAAGATAAGATAAGATAAGATAAGATAAGATAAGATAAGATAAGATAAGATAAGATAAGATAAGATAAGATAAGATAAGATAAGATAAGATAAGATAAGATAAGATAAGATAAGATAAGATAAGATAAGATAAGGTAAGATAAGGTAAGATAAGGTAAGATAAGGTAAGATAAGGTAAGATAAGATAAGATAAGATAAGATAAGATAAGATAGGATGAGATAGGATGAGATAAGATGAGATAAGATGAGATAAGATAAGATAAGATGAGATAAGATGAGATAAGATGAGATAAGATGAGATAAGATGAGATAAGATGAGATAAGATGAGATAAGATGAGATAAGATGAGATAAGATAAGATAAGATAAGATAAGATAAGATAAGATAAGATAAGATAAGATAAGATAAGATAAGATAAGATAAGATAAGATAAGATAAGATAAGATAAGATAAGATAAGATAAGATAAGATAAGATAAGATAAGATAAGATAAGGGCAGGGCGGGCACGGCAAGGCAAGGCAAGGCAAGGCAAGGCAAGGCAAGGCAAGGCAAGGCAAGGCAAGGCAGGGCAGGGCAGGGCAGGGCAAGGAAAGGCAAGGCAAGGCAAGGCAAGGCAAGGCAAGGCAAGGCAAGCCAAGATAAGGCCAGGGCAGGGCAGGCAAGACAAGACAAGGCAAGGCAAGGCAAGGCAAGGCAAGGCAAGGCAAGGCAGTGCAAGGCAGGGCAAGGCAAGGCAAGGCAAGGCAGAGCAGAGCAGGGCAGGGCAAGGCAAGGCAAGGCAAGGCAAGGCAAGATAAGGGCAGGGCAGGGTAGGGCAGGGCAGGCAAGGCAAGGCAAAGCAGGGCAAGGCAAGGCAAGGCAAGGCAAGGCAAGGCAAGGCAAGGCAGGGCAAGGCAGGGCAAGGCAGGGCAAGGCAAGGCAAGGCAAGGGAAGGCAAAGGAAGGCAAGGCAAGGCAAGGCAAGGCAAGGCAGGGCAAGGCAAGGCAAGGCAAGGCAAGGCAAGGCATGGCAAGGCAGGGCAAGGCAAGGCAAGGCAAGGCAAGGCAAGGCAAGATAAGGGCAGGGCAGTGCAAGGCAAGGCAAGGCAAGGCAAGGAAAGGCAAGGCAATGCAGGGCAAGGCAAGGCAAGGCAAGGCAAGGCAAGGCAGGACAAGGCAAGGCAAGGCAAGGCAAGGCAATGCAAGGCAAGGCAAGGGCAGGGTAGGGCAGGCAAGGCAAGGCAAGGCAGGGCAAGGCAGGGCAAGGCAAGGCAAGGCAAGGCAAGGCAAGGCAAGGCAAGGCAAGGCAGTGCAAGGCAAGGCAAGGCAAGGCAAGGCAGGGCAGGGCACGGCAGGCCAGGCAAGGCAAGGCAAGGCAAGGCAGGGCAAGGCAGGGCAAGGCAAGGCAAGGCAAGGCAAGGCAAGGCAGGGCAAGGCAGGGCAAGGCAAGATAAGATAAGATAAGATAAGATAAGATAAGATAAGATAAGATAAGATAAGATAAGATAAGATAAGATAAGATAAGATAAGATAAGATAAGATAAGATAAGATAAGATAAGATAAGATAAGATAAGATAAGATAAGATAAGATAAGATAAGATAAGATGAGATAAGATAAGATGAGATAAGATAAGATGAGATGAGATGAGATGAGATGAGATGAGATGAGATGAGATGAGATGAGATGAGATGAGATGAGATGAGATGAGATGAGATAAGATAAGATAAGATAAGATAAGATAAGATAAGATAAGATAAGATAAGATAAGATAAGATAAGATAAGATAAGGGCAGGGCGGGCACGGCAAGGCAAGGCAAGGCAAGGCAAGGCAAGGCAAGGCAAGGCAGGGCAGGGCAGGGCAGGGCAAGGAAAGGCAAGGCAAGGCAAGGCAAGGCAAGGCAAGGCAAGGCAAGCCAAGCCAAGATAAGGGCAGGGCAGGGCAGGCAAGACAAGACAAGGCAAGGCAAGGCAAGGCAAGGCAAGGCAAGGCAGTGCAAGGCAGGGTAAGGCAAGGCAAGGCAAGGCAGAGCAGAGCAGGGCAGGGCAAGGCAAGGCAAGGCAAGGCAAGGCAAGATAAGGGCAGGGCAGGGTAGGGCAGGGCAGGCAAGGCAAGGCAAGGCAAGGCAAGGCAAGGCAAAGCAGGGCAAGGCAAGGCAAGGCAAGGCAAGGCAGGGCAAGGCAGGGCAAGGCAGGGCAAGGCAAGGCAAGGCAAGGGAAGGCAAAGGAAGGCAAGGCAAGGCAAGGCAAGGCAAGGCAAGGCAAGGCAAGGCAAGGCAAGGCAAGGCATGGCAAGGCAGGGCAAGGCAGGGCAAGGCAAGGCAAGGCAAGGCAAGGCAAGGCAGGGCAAGGCAAGGCAAGGCAAGGCAAGTCAAGGCATGGCAAGGCAGGGCAAGGCAAGGCAAGGCAAGGCAAGGCAAGGCAAGATAAGGGCAGGGCAGTGCAAGGCAAGGCAAGGAAAGGCAAGGAAAGGCAAGGCAATGCAGGGC